>JARHVA010001030.1:2757500-2772500 GCA_037957365.1 Torreya grandis
ACAAATAATACTTACATGGTCATCAACATTACTATTGGAATAAAATAAAACATTGTTTCTTGAAGAAAATTCATTTACAAATTTCCTTCTCTATTCACTGACTTTCAATATGTGCTTGCACACATGACTTTGGGTTGAATACATGCATTAACACATTTTAAAATACAAACTTTCCATTCTAACCTCGTAAAATGTTTCTTATTTGCTTTGCCTTCTCACCCATGCCACATCAAGGTCAATCTCATTGAACATCACATTGACATAAGGGTGGCTTTGTGATTTCATCCATGACTTGTTCTCTAATTGATCAAGTTTTAAGTTCTTGTAAGACCCATACTCCTTCCACATTTGGCTCAACCAATAAAACACAAATACAACAAGCACCAACTTATTCACCAACCAATACACTCTTTGATGAGAATAAACTTTTATTTCATTTAGAAATATGTGTTTCATATGAGATTGATATACTTTTAGGAAAATTTTGTCTCTTGACGTGCATGTGGAATTATATGCAAATATCTTTCTGACATGCCAATATGGTGGAACCATTGATCTTTCCAATAGTTTATAAATGATTCTTAAGCCACATATTATTCCATGAATAGGTTCATGTCATAATTTTTTGCCTCCTCATTAGGAGACTTATGTATTATTTCACCTAGGCTTATAAACATTGCATGTATTTTTCTAGCATCATTCACCTTTGAAATCAAATTTCTAGCCATGCTCTCCTCACATGCCAACTACAGAGGTATACCTCACATTGAAACACTTCCTTAGACTCACAATGACAAAATAAATGTAAAAAAATTAGCAAATAAAACATTATTTTCAATGACAATAAGGAATATTTATAATATACATGGGCTAAACTTACCTAATAATAATAATTTTAGTGCGAGCATCATCCACCATGAAAACATTTGGTTTCCATTCTAACATGTGACAATGTGAACTAACCACTAGCTTCTACATTCATAATGTCAAGTCTAGAACAATAGCCTTCGACATAAACACCCACATAATAATAATTATATTATGTATACTATAAAATATAATAAGCTTGTACAATATGAATTGCATCACAAAACACAAACATAAGTCTTATATAATAAAAAATGTGAAGTTTCAAATTTGGAGATTTGCAAGTACCTTATGTGCATTTGTCATATATGTATATTCCATTGAAAGTATACTATTGTGCACATAATTTAACATCCACAAAAATTACTAAGGAAGCTAGAGGCCTAAGATAAAGGTTTTATCCTTCATTCCTAATTTTTCAAATTCTTCATACATAAATAATTTTTTAATATTTTTATTGACAAATGTTCTATCACTATCTATATCACTAGGCTCTAATTTAGAATCTACTTCATCCTTCTCTAAATATTTTAGATGTCATATTTAGTCATGAAAATATACCTATTCATTTGAACTTCAAAAAATGTAAGTTTTTCATGGACCATGTCATGATGCTTTTGGAGAACAAGTTTACGGGTCAAGCCCAACAATAAAAACCTCTCCCCCCAATCCTTCAATACATCACTAATGAATGGAGATAGATTACAAAAACTACCCCTAAAGTCATTGATCTCTTGCCCATATAAAAACATGCCCCACTAGTTTGTATGGCCCATGTTGTTATACATAATCAAATTTGTTATTGCATCTTCATCAACACACATATATAAAAGTGTCATTGGCATCTATGATGCAAATGTTTACAGATAGGTTTGTTTCTAATAACAATCTTTGCAACATTTTAAATGTCATAATGCACGTCATCTTTGGCCCTATAATCATCCAGGCCATATGTATGTCAATAGTTATATAAAACATACATAAATTAAAATATATAAAAAATCCAATTCATTTTTTTTTAAATACATTACAAAACACAATACCCATAGTATGTATTAGACAGATATATCAATCCTAACTTTTTAAAATCTAGATGACATGTGATTGAATGTACTATCATCGATACAAAAGGTAGTGGTATACCTTGATTTGTTACATTCACCATTTATAAATTATTGTATATGATCTCTTTGTATCTAGGAAACAATATCTTTATCATTTCTCAGATTTTACTCCACATTGTTCCACTCCAATTCATTGGAAGAAAACTCCCCAGGAAGTGGATTTCACATTGTAAGATATAATAATCTCTTTTACTTGGATGTCATCTATGAAGTGAGCAAGCTAAAAAAAAATAGACCTATTATTTTATGCATAAACAAGAGGTATTGATAAATAATTAACATTCATAAACAAGTAGCATTGAAAAATAATTAGCATTGAAAAATAAGGGGTAATGATAACCATATGCAAATGTATGAAAAAATAGATAACAATTACCAAACATATGCAATGATATGTTGTCCTAAAATCATATAATGTAACAACTTATAAATGCATAAGGACCATTTAAAAACTTCCTTGTAGAGACTACCACATGACATATTTAGCATGGATGATTTGCTTTCAAATTTAAGTTATCTTTTATTTATTTTGTTAATTTATTATCCATGGTAATATAAAATATATAAAAAAATATTAAATCAAAATATAGTTGGTCAACACTCTCAATGTTTCATCAATAAGAGTGTGAATCCATAATTGGGGATTCTAAAAAGTGTGCAAAGTGATCTTAAAATATTTATGTGTTAAGCAATTACATCCTTGATACAAGTCCCATGCTTAATAACTTTACATGAAGGAATTGTTTACCAATGGAAATAATTGGTGATGCACAATCATTATCATCAATTGATATTTTCAACCATTATTATATTAACCACATGTAAGAAGAGATACTAATATCACTTATAACATTTAAATATCATGAAAACACTTTCAATAGCATAACAAAACTTTCATTCATTTACAAAAATGATTACAATTTCACATGGTAAGTATTATCTACCAAGATAGAGCCCTCATTTCATTGCTTCTACATATAAAATTTTGCTCCTTATTACTCCTCATGAAATACCCTAATATCATAAACATAACACATATAATGGAAATATAAAAAATAAAGAAAAATAGTTTTCATAAACCAACAAGTATGACCTCTCGATTCCCCCTAAACTCTAAAATAGAGTTGTCTATTGGGCATCTCACAATATCTTATTTAGAATCATTGGTAACATGTCATGGTCATAGTCTTAATGATGGTGTATGTTTTTCATCATTTTATATTCAACTTTGACTTATAAAGTGGTAAAATAGGCTCATTAACAGTGTCTTGTAACTATATAAGTGGTGAAACCACATTATTAACATTGGATGAAGCACCACCACTACTTGATCTATCCACCTCACCATTACTTCACATTCCAAACATATTGTACATATTTGATCTTCACATCGATAAACTTATACACAAGTGACACTACTTGTTTATGAAGTGTGGTTAGCTTCTTGCCTCTTACACAAATCTTACTAAACATCTGGTCACAGATTATTTTAGAATTTATCTTAATAACCACACTCTCTACATTTAAAACAAAAAGAATCATAACACTGTAAGTAAGATCCACATAGGATGAATCATTTAATTTACTGACATCATTAATTAGAATAAAGTTAAAGGTTGTCACTTATTTCCTTAGACCACAAATACTATACACATATTTGAAACACACAGTACTTGTAACATAATCAACAAATATACACAAGACATATATGTTATCCATAATCCTATGCAAAAAAAACATTTATCAAACATAAGCATCTTCAAGATTCATATAATCATCTCATGTTAATTAAAATATGTTGGCACACCCTAACCTCAACACTTTGATAGGGTTAATCTTTAGATAATGTGAACAAATAAAAAACTGACAATGTGCATCTTTACCATACATTGCATTAACAGATTGTATATAAGGCTACTAATGAAAACTTTCAAATACCAACTAATAATAGGGTACTAAAGAATTATATTCTTATATTTACTATAATTCCAAAATTAAATAAATAAATTAAGTGATAGTAACCTAATAGGGTATATCACTAAATACCTCACATCTCATGCATATTACTTATCATAGATAAACACTATTCACATAAAAGTCCAACTCTACCCCCAAAACATTAATTACTTTAAGTAGTCAACAATACAATCAATGAGTTTCCATGATCCTTCTATTATTAACTTGATTGATTTATCAACAAAAATGAAAACAAGTGTTTTTCAAGCCCACAATAAATATTCTTACATGGCAGGTTTCACATTAGCATAAATATCACTAAACAATTAAGGACAAATTACACATGTTAATCATTTCATATTAACTTAACTATGTCATTAAGAGAGAAGTAACATGCAAATTATTACACACCAAATACAAGGAAACCATGCATAAAAATAAAACCATATTTTAGTGCCTTGCATGCATTAGCATAATGAGTATAGTTAACATGAATAGAAATTATACTTTCTAAGTACCATACATAAATCCATGCCAATTAATACTTGAAATAGAACTCGCATTCTTATTGATCCAGGTGGATCTCTCCATTTGTGAAAAAAAAGAGTTTCCATATTTTGATAAAAATGATAACACAGCATAAAGCTCATCGAGATCTTTCTATTACTTTTCACAGTTTGAAAAATGGAGTCCGGATGCTCAAGATATGGTCATTTGAAGATTTGTCGAAAAAAATCACTTGCGACATTTGGCATGTGATTCAAAAACGTATCGACATTTGGACCTATCAGAGGTCAACACGTGGCATAGTTGAAGAATTCCAAGTGGACCAATCTCCATTTGACACATGGCAAATAAATAGGGGAGCAAAAAATTTTCTTAAGTGTTTTATTTTTGCACATGATATTTGATATTTTCAAATAGAAACAGGTGCCAAACCTCCACACCACCCACCAAACACTCTACTAAACATGCATCCCAAATCTTAGGCATTTGACCAAGCTTGGGTGGTGGCCAAAGTTGGCGCCTAAATGCTAGGCATTTGAAAACTTCAACAACTTTACTATTTAAAGCATGCAAAACAAACTCTCCCAGCAAATGTGGGACTAATCCCTTAGTCAAAGCGTGCCAAAAGAGGAAGGACACCCTTGCCCACTTCCCTAGGCACCTAGAATGGAGGAGGAGAGTTTGTAACTTGAGACCTAGTGCCTAAAAGGCTAAGGTCTTGACCACTTCAGCCACGGTGGTTGAAATGCTATAAAAGGGAGTAATTTTTACTTGTATTGACACAGAAATCCGACTGTGTTTTATTTTTAAGAGGCCAAGAACTAGATGGAAGCTTGGAGATAGCTACCAAATAGAATTTTCTCCAATATCCGACCTTGTACACAGTAAGTAAGCCTTTTTAATTATATTTTGTAATTAAAAAGAGAATTTTATTATTATTATTTGGATATACCAATAGATTGAATGAAGGACCCAAGCAATTTTGGAAGGGGATTGAAGACTGAGGAAGGATTCCGTGTGACCGAGCTTGAGTTTATCAGCGAAGATGGAATTCTTGGACAAAGATCAGGCCTGAGGGAAGTTATGTAGCGTTTCAAGAATTTGTAAGTCATTTGTTGTGCAAATTTAATAGAAACTGTCCTCACTATTGGGTGGACCTGGAGACGTAGGCAATCAATGCCGAACTCCATTATCAATTTCATGTGGTAATTTGTCATAATTGCATGTTTTATTTTCAAGTATTCTAATTTTTAATTAATCAATAACTCATGCAATATTTGAAAAATTGATAATTTACGACATTTAATTTTTAAAACAAAATCTATTTTTATTGGTGAATGGAAGATATCAGTCTTTTTGACAATTCTAATCCAATTCGATAACCGAGAATACTTTTCCAAACAATTTGCAAGTTCTTTTGAGTATTTTCAAGAATTTGTTTATTTTTTGAGAAATTCAAAATTCGTACGTTTAAAACTTCACTTTGAGTTTTTCAGTGGTGTTTATGGATCAAGTTGGTATCAGAGCAGTTGATCAATGGGATTTAACAGTTGGTTGTTGTTTTTGCTTCTATTTCGGCATTTGTTTTGATTTTTGTGATTCGACAAGTGTAATGGTCAAGTTATCAAATAGAGCCAAGCTTGATGAGCTTGAAGCATATAACCAACAAATCCAGAAAGAGAATGCTTTCCTGAGAGCAATATTGAACTCCTTGGATGAGGAGATTGCCCAATTGAAAATGGAGTTACGAGCCAAGGATGATCTCGTGGAAAAACTACAGAATGGTGGACAAGTGAAGGATTTTCCTTCCACTGTAGATGTAAGCACTATGACGGATGAAAACATCGTAAGTGCATGTAAGTCATCAATTGATTTTCCTTCCCATGAAGAATCTAGTAACAATGATTTTGGTAAATTTGAACAATATACAAAAGGAATAAGTTCAAAATTACTTGTTAAAATGGGATTTAATGGAAAAGGCCTAGGAAAAGATGGCCAAGGTGATAGTAACCCCATTCAAGTAGAGAATAAGCCTAATCATGCAGGGTTAGGATAAAGATCTGGTATTCAAAATGAAACAAGTGAATGCTCTGAGAAAGCAGAAGCAAGATGTGTTATGGAGAATTGTAAATCCTCTTGGATGGAAGGTAAAACACATTCTTTTCGCCACACTTGCAATCATGTTGATTCTAATTCTACCAGACAACATAAATATTCCAATGTTCCTTTTGATTATGGTACACAAAATTTGTGGCATGTTTATCCATGCAATTTTTTTGGATTGTCTAATCATTGTGTAGCCAAATGTTGGAAACATAAATCTTTGTTAGGAAAGATTTTGAAAGACTATTCTCCTAGACAGAGTTATGAGAGTAGCAATAAGAATATGTTTTCCAATAGAGTGGACAAAAGGTTTTGTACTCATTGTAACAGAAGTGGACATTGGGTTGAAAAGTGTTGGAGACTTCAACCATCACACCATCCTAGAAATGGTAAGATTAAGATGGTCTATAAACCTATCAATGAGGTAATTAATGAAGTTAAATCAACTCATGCAAATGTTACTAAATCCACTAAATAAATCTCACCAACTAATCAAAAAAAATTGATTAAGAGGGTTGGTAAACAATTTTTGACATTCATGTTGTCATGATTAGTGGATGAATTCATGATGCAAAGCAATTTTGGAATCGATGTTGTATGCATAAAGGACATTCACCATGCTTTGAATATTGATATGGTTTATTGGAGTGGCCCATAGAGAACAACCAAGGGATAGGTTAAACATACTTGGAATATTTTCTCATTTTTGGGATTTTGGAAACTTCATTTTTAAACCTTGACTATAGTATATGCAGTTTATATGGACATGAGCAGTATGTCTATTTTGAGAAATTTGCATTGCAATTTATATGTTGTCTTTTATATTGTGCAAATAGAGGCTTATAAGACCCTTTATGGGCACTGTTTGTAATTGTACTAATTATACAAACTATTTGTAGCCATGCATGATATTTGCACATTCTCTAAGACCCTTATTCATTTTTGGACATTTTATTGTAACTGTCAATTATGGTTACAAATAGCATGTAAAATTATTACACTAACAAATTGGTTTGCAGTTGCACTTGGTGAACAATTTGCAGTGATTGGCAAATGCACCATTTTTGAGATGTGACATTTGAGCAAGCAATGTGTTTCTATCCACAATGTGGCAATGGAAGCATTTTTAATGGAGACCACACTTTTGGGATCCAAAAGTGCTTAGTGGGGAGGTTTGATCTAGGTGGATCTCTCCATTTTCGAAAAAAAGAGTTTCCATATTTTGATAAAAATGATAGCACAACATAGAGCTCATCGAGAGCTTTCTAGCACTTTTCACGGTTCAAAAAATGGAGTCTGGATGCTCAAGATATGGTCATTTGAAGATTTGTCAAAAAAATCACTTACGACATTTGGCACGTGATTCAAAAATGTATCGACATTTGGACCTATCATAGGTTGACACGTGGCATAGTTAAAGAATTCCAAGTGGACCAATCTCCATTTGACACATGGCAAATAAATAGGGGGACAAAAAAAATTGTTAAGTGTTTTATTTTTGCACATGATATTTGACATTTTCAAATAGAAATAGGCACCAAACCTCCACGCCACCCACCAAACACTCTACTAAACATGCATCCCAAATCTTAGGCATTTGACCAAGCTTGGGTGGTGGCCAAAGTTGGCACCCAAATGCTAGGCATTTGAAAACTTCAACAACTTTACTATTTAAAGCATGTAAAACAAACTCTCCTAGCAAATGTGGGACTAATCCCTTAGTCAAAGGGCGCCAAAAGAGGAAGGACACCCTTGCCCACTTCCCTAGGCACCTAGAATGGAGGAGGAGAGTTTGAAACTTGAGACCTGGTGCCTAAAAGGCTAAGGTCTTGACCACTTCAGCCATGGTGGTTTAAATGCTATAAAAGGGAGTAATTTTTACTTGTATTGACATGAAAATCTGACTGTGTTTTATTTTTAAGAGGCCGAGAGCTAGATGGAAGCTTGGAGATAGCTACCAAATGGAATTTTCTCCAATATCCGACCTTGTACATAGTAAGTAAGTCTTTTCAATTATGTTTTGTAATTAAAAAGAGAATGTTATTATTATTAGTTGGATATACCAATAGATTGAATGAAGGACCAAAGCAATTTCGGAAGGGGATTGAAGACTGAGGAAGGATTCCGTGTGACTGATCTTGAGTTTATCAGTGAAGGTGGAATTCTTGGACAGAGATCAGGCCTGAGGGAAGTTGTGTAGCATTTCAAGAATTTGTAAGCCATTTGTTGCACAAATTTAATAGAAATGGTCCTCACTATTGGGTGGACTCGGAGATGTAGGCAATCAATGCCGAACTCCATTATCAATTTCATGTGGTAATTTGTCATGATTGCATGTTTTATTTTCAAGTATTCTGATTTTTAATTAATCAAGAACTCATGCAATATTTGAAAAATTGACAATTTACAACATTTAATTTTTAAAACAAAATCCGGTTTTATTGGTGAATGGAAGATGTCAGTCTTTTTGACAATTCTAATCCAATTCGATAACCGAGAATACTTTACCAAATAATTTTCAAATTCTTTTGAGTATTTTCAAGAATTTGTTTATTTTTGAGAAATTCAAAATCCGTAAGTTTAAAACTTCACTTTGAGTTTTTCAGTGGTGTTTATGGATCACCTATTCTCTACCTCCTAGAATAGGGAATTAGTACATAGAGGGGGTTTTATAATAAATTGGTTTTTTTTCAATAGTTGATCAAACAAAAAGATAAGAGTCATAACAAATACTAACATTGAAACTTCACATGTGAAATAATACATATCTATCATTTCATGAATTATATCTTTTCAATCAAAACCATGTCTTCCATGTTCTCAAATCCAAACCAAGTAGTACAATCAACTATAAAATCAATGGATTGTTTCAATAGAAACTCTAGCATTGACACCCAAATTAACCTAAAAATAATAGAATAATATCATCCTAGTTACACAAACTATTCAATAAATTATGCATTGAATGAATGATTATGCCCTACTTAATAATTAGTACATAGAGAGAGTGTAATTCTATATTGGATGTTTTTTCAATATTTGATCAAATAAAAAGATAGTATTCATAACAAATACTAGCATTCATATCAACATTTATGAGAATAGCTATAACCACCCTCAACATGAGTTGAGTCATAAAAGATACATTCAGGGTTAAACATAGAACAAGATAAGCTCCTAAAATCATTCCCCAATAAGCATACCATCAGGTTCAATCAATATCTTAGCACAAGAATGGGTTTCCATTATCCTTCAATTATTAACTTGATTGAGTTATCAACAAAAATGAACACAATAAGTGTTTTTCAAGCTCGAAAAAAACACTTATACATGTTAGGTTTCACATTAAAACAATTATCACTAAAAAATTGAGGATAACTTTCACATGCTGATGCAGAGCATATAACTATATTTCAAACTTTGACTTTGTTCTTCATTCACTGCCTTAGGCAATGGCTCATTAAATCAATCCTTCATACTATAATTTAAGATTATTCTAACTTTTTGATGGATTATGATGCCTTTATCAAAATCCATATGATCTCATTGAACCTCTCCACCCATTCATTAACTCTGTAAACACTTTCTAAGTTTTAACTCGTCCCTTTTAATAATTTTGCCTACACTACTCACAGTCCTTAGTAACCCTTTTTACCCTATTTTCTTGCTTGTACAAAAAAAGTACAAACAACTATGACTTCCCAAAGGAATATTCTTCTTTACCTTGTTTAGACACACTTGTGTACCAATTTTTGATGGCCTAACTCCTTTTCTAGGTCCACTTTCCTTCTTAGGCATATTTAATTAGGTATATTTCTAGGCCAATTCCACTACAGACCTTCAAAATCTATATTGTTCACACACACTTGAAACTATGTGATTCAGTTAGATCACATAAATATTGATAATAATATAAAGTTTTGTGAAATTTTGTCAATTAAAACTTGAGATATGCTTGAAACCCTAATCTAGGGCTTATGGCACCCTACATAAACTCATGCATATAAATAAATATTATGTGAACAATTTATAAGGTTTTAAATAACTATGAGAGGTTATACAAGGGTTTTTTTCCTCATACAACTTGTCCAACCATTGATTAGTGATTTTCAATCCTCTGCCAAGGTTTTCTAATCTAAAGTATTGTTGACTGTGCAAGAAAATATTGAAACTATAGGTTTGTGCTCCTATAAAATAAACAAAACACAAAAAAATGAAAAATAAAGGTTTAATAAGCTTATAAACACCTTAAAATAACTTACCTTAATATATCTAAGCTCTTATAAATCAATTTAAAGATCAATTCTTCCTTAGATTAGACACACATTTCAATCACATAAGTCTGCTATAAGAAACAAGGTCTAAATTATATATGCCTATGACTAAATGGTTTTTTTGTTATATATTAATATTATAACCTAAATCGATACCCAATCCAACTTTAGTAATGTGTAATACAGTCTATCAACTTCAATTATTGATCTTATTGACAAGCACAGTCTACATAAAGAGAAATTCACACTAAAATAGGGGTCTGTTTATAAATTTATCTAAACACCAAATGATTGATTATTATTCCTTTAAACTATAATCTCAAAACACACTCAAAAATATTTTAATAACATTAAGAACCATTATCAAATTCCTTTTGATTATCAATCTTAAATGACACAATCTGCAACCAAGCTAGACCACTCAAGAACAAGGGGTCTATGTATTAAACCTTCAACTCAGGGGTCTTTTTCTCCTTTCATTCAAATAATATCTCTTAAAAAACATAAAATACCAATCATTTTTTTCCAAATGGATATAAATATTTCAAACAGTAGATTATAAAACATCAACTTACCAAATACACACAATTATCAAATCACATTTATGTATACCCAAAAAAATAGGGTTACTAGTCCTTTCTTCAACATTTGAGAACATCCTTTCATTGTTTCCTGGGTCTATTGCCCATTTTTATTTGAATACATTGGGTCCACTAACCCAAAATCCAAAAATAACAAGCTTTATATCAAAGATAACTACCACAACTACTTCTTGAAAAGCCTCCAAGCCATTCTTGAAACTTCCTCATATGGGCTTACAAAGGACTTATAACTAGAGGCACTTAACCACATGTTTAATGTCTTTTAGAAACCCTTATAGACCTAACACTAATATTAGACAAACATTCCTAGATTAAAAAAACATCAAAAACCCTCTCTCAACTTTCCCCAAATTTTGGCAAGAAATGTCTTTTTGAATGTTTCAAATAACCTAACACCTCTATAACATAAAAATAAGATCCAAAAAGGAATCCAAGACACTTATGCACCTAAATTAAACCAAAAATAGAATCTAACTAAGATTCCCCTACATCACATGCCAAACATTTCATATTTACTTAACTATGTTAGAAAGAGATAACTAACATGTAAAGTATTACCCACCAAATACAAGGGAGTCATGCATAAAAATAAAAAATTATTTCAATGCCTTGCATGCATTGGCATAGTGAGTAAAGTGAACATGGAATATAAATTATACTTTCCAAGTAACCTCAAAAAATCCATGCCAATTTACTACTTGAAACAAAACCCACATTTCTATACTTTACCTCCTAGAATAGGGCATTGGTACATATGTTGAAGTCAACATACCCCCATTTCTGAAAAATGGGGACCCATGTGTCAAATTGTGCAAATTTGTACCTTGAAATTGAATATTCACTTGAATAGAGTGTCATTTGCATGATTTCACATTATTTTAATTTGAATATCATCCACACTAGAGTCTGGTTGACTTATTTATTCGTGGTTTTGGTTTAATCTTATCTAATGTGCAAACATTGGATATTTATGTTTCAGGTTGCAAGTTTAATAGAGCCCATTTGGGAATGAACATGCTTAGGGTTTTTTTCTTTAATTTTAAATTTATCTTTACTAACCTTAATCTATAATTGATTAATTAAACTCATACTTTGAAACCCTAGCCTAATGTTTTGCCTGGACCTTTTTATTCAAATTTGATTTTAACAAGATCTTTTTATTTAAAATTAAGCAAGAACAAATTAATCAAACCATAGAATTAGTTTAATTTTTATCCTAAGGCTTGGTCATTTTTTTAATACAACCAAACCTTAGGCTAAAAAACCTATGCTTGGTCTCTTTTATGCCTCGTGATCCCTTTGTTCCCTTCTACCCTAGCTTGGCCCAAATAAACTACATGGTCCCTTTGTTATAAGTCTTAGCCTAAAGTCTTATCCTAAGATTTATCATATTTATCAATATGATAAAAACCTTAGGCTAAGGCTTTATGCTATGTCTTTGTTATTCATGGGGTCCTTTTGTTTTAGGTTTCTAACCTTGGTCCAAAGTCCTTATGCCTTGGTCCCTTTTAATCCATGGGGTTCCCTTTAATATGTTTATAACTTAGCTTAAATATTTTATCATAAGTCCTTTATATATGCTCTCAAGCTTAACTTTTATTCTTATTTTTGGGATAAATAATCCATGCTTGTTCATAGAAGATAGATCCAATGGAGTGTGGTAAGCATAGAAAAGTCAAACCCTGACCAAAGAGTTAAAGCCCAAGTATGTTCCCAATATTTATGGTCCACATGAGCCTAGTACAGTTGATCAAATGATGCATTTAATGTTGAATTTTCAAAGGTTATATGGATCTCCATGAGAGTGATAAGTGTCACAAGCATGGGATCCAAATACAGAGATCAAATGATGTGTGGGAAATTAGTAAAAAGAGCACAGAAGCACTAATAAATCACCACATGGCACACATAAGAAATAAGATGAACCTGGGAATGAAAAGTGGCAAGCTCAACAAAGATCCCTATGGACATGTTCAAAATTTATGCTCACATGCTCATCAATGATGTTCACATGATGTTAAATGATGGTTGTGAAGATGTCAATTTTAAGATAGCAAAGATCCCAAATGACATATTTAAAATTGGTGATCATGTATCCATCAAAGATGTTCATGCAGATGTCAATGATGGTCTCAAGGATGTCAATTTTAAAATAGAAAAGAGTTTGAAAGATGAGTTTAAAATTGATAGTCACAAGCCTATCAAAGACGTTCACACTGATGTCAAATGATGGGCATGCGAATGTCAATTTTAAGATAGTTACTTGGATCTAAATTCAAAGGAAACAATCATATTTTAAATAGTGATGAGCATAATGCCATGGGGATGCCATGTAAATGCCACATCAAAGCCATGTGAGTGTAATGTGCCAAATCAATAACTTTACAAACCTGGTAATGTAAAGGTAGGGATCTAAGCTCATGATGTTTGAGCTCATGAATACCATTGGAGCACTGTTAGAACCTGTAAGAATGCCCTGATGAGGTGAGAACCATAACCAAACCTTGTGAGCATTATGATTAACCTGAAGGGAGCTAAATTATCACCTGTGTAAAAATAAGTCAATCTAGAGTCCATTAGCAATCAGTTTAAAAGGATTTTTATCAATGATGGGGGACATTTCCTATATCCTTGAGCAGCTTGGAGATATGATAGTGCATGTATTGGGAACCATCAAAAAGCAATGAAGACCCTACAATAGTTATAGACCACTTTATCAACTAGAGGTTTCTCAAAGTTAAAATATTCCTCTTGTGACTAAACCTTATCCATTTTAAAAGTGGACTATTATATTTGCAAAGGCATATGTGGTTTGTCAAACACACTGCCTATAGATCAATCCATTGGGAAAGTCTAGTGTATTTCTAGAACATTTGTGGAAAGGATAGTTATCTCTACACTTTTACTTTTTTCATTGGTTGGGACTTACCAACATACCACCTTGATCTTTCTATAAAAGGGGTATTGTCAATTATAAAAAGAGAGAGTGACTTCTTAGAGACAAATTACTTTGTAAACTTTGAGCAATGAATACAAACAAGAAATTGTGTAAAGTATGTCCATATTTACTTATGTGAAGTGTTATATGGTTTCTCTCTTAGTTTTCTAGTTTCACTTTTAGATTTTAATGGTTCCTATGGATTTTAGATGTGTATCTTGAATACAGAGTTGTTAATTTGTGCCAATTCTAGATTAGTTGAAAGTTCTTAGGCTTATTTTATTTTCTACACTTCTTTTGCATTTGTGATAATGCTATTTACTTGCAGGAGTGAATCTTTAAAAAGAGCTTGGTTGTTATTTGCATCACTTCATACCTTACTTAGAAGCTTGCCTAATGTATGTTATGATTTGGGTTTAATCTAGTTCACTTCATACATTGGTTAAATGCATGTTTAGATGAGATTTGAACTTTTTCATAATATATGGAAGAAATACCAGCAACATCTTTCTTTTTTTCCCTACCCTTCTTTTTGCTCCTTTTTTAAACCAGATCACTTTAGCTTAATTCTCATTGTAAATATCCATCTTATATTATTTCTTAGATTATCTCTTGATCATAACTCACTC